>OX403589.1:21226228-21238249 GCA_948107665.1 Lomographa bimaculata | reverse complement strand
CTAACCTAACCTAACCTAACCTAACCTAACCTAACCTAACCTAACCTAACCTAACCTAACCTAACCTAACCTAACCTAACCTAACCTAACCTAACCTAACCTAACCTAACCTAACCTAACCTAACCTAACCTAACCTAACCTAACCTAACCTAACCTAACCTAACCTAACCTAACCTAACCTAACCTAACCTAACCTAACCTAACCTAACCTAACCTAACCTAACCTAACCTAACCTAACCTAACCTAACCTAACCTAACCTAACCTAACCTAACCTAACCTAACCTAACCTAACCTAACCTAACCTAACCTAACCTAACCTAACCTAACCTAACCTAACTCTAACCTAACCTAACCTAACCTAACCTAACCTAACCTAACCTAACCTAACCTAACCTAACCTAACCTAACCTAACCTAACCTAACCTAACCTAACCTAACCTAACCTAACCTAACCTAACCTAACCTAACCTAACCTAACCTAACCTAACCTAACCTAACCTAACCTAACCTAACCTAACCTAACCTAACCTAACCTAACCTAACCTAACCTAACCTAACCTAACCTAACCTAACCTAACCTAACCTAACCTAACCTAACCTAACCTAACCTAACCTAACCTAACCTAACCTAACCTAACCTAACCTAACCTAACCTAACCTAACCTAACCTAACCTAACCTAACCTAACCTAACCTAACCTAACCTAACCTAACCTAACCTAACCTAACCTAACCTAACCTAACCTAACCTAACCTAACCTAACCTAACCTAACCTAACCTAACCTAACCTAACCTAACCTAACCTAACCTAACCTAACCTAACCTAACCTAACCTAACCTAACCTAACCTAACCTAACCTAACCTAACCTAACCTAACCTAACCTAACCTAACCTAACCTAACCTAACCTAACCTAACCTAACCTAACCTAACCTAACCTAACCTAACCTAACCTAACCTAACCTAACCTAACCTAACCTAACCTAACCTAACCTAACCTAACCTAACCTAACCTAACCTAACCTAACCTAACCTAACCTAACCTAACCTAACCTAACCTAACCTAACCTAACCTAACCTAACCTAACCTAACCTAACCTAACCTAACCTAACCTAACCTAACCTAACCTAACCTAACCTAACCTAACCTAACCTAACCTAACCTAACCTAACCTAACCTAACCTAACCTAACCTAACCTAACCTAACCTAACCTAACCTAACCTAACCTAACCTAACCTAACCTAACCTAACCTAACCTAACCTAACCTAACCTAACCTAACCTAACCTAACCTAACCTAACCTAACCTAACCTAACCTAACCTAACCTAACCTAACCTAACCTAACCTAACCTAACCTAACCTAACCTAACCTAACCTAACCTAACCTAACCTAACCTAACCTAACCTAACCTAACCTAACCTAACCTAACCTAACCTAACCTAACCTAACCTAACCTAACCTAACCTAACCTAACCTAACCTAACCTAACCTAACCTAACCTAACCTAACCTAACCTAACCTAACCTAACCTAACCTAACCTAACCTAACCTAACCTAACCTAACCTAACCTAACCTAACCTAACCTAACCTAACCTAACCTAACCTAACCTAACCTAACCTAACCTAACCTAACCTAACCTAACCTAACCTAACCTAACCTAACCTAACCTAACCTAACCTAACCTAACCTAACCTAACCTAACCTAACCTAACCTAACCTAACCTAACCTAACCTAACCTAACCTAACCTAACCTAACCTAACCTAACCTAACCTAACCTAACCTAACCTAACCTAACCTAACCTAACCTAACCTAACCTAACCTAACCTAACCTAACCTAACCTAACCTAACCTAACCTAACCTAACCTAACCTAACCTAACCTAACCTAACCTAACCTAACCTAACCTAACCTAACCTAACCTAACCTAACCTAACCTAACCTAACCTAACCTAACCTAACCTAACCTAACCTAACCTAACCTAACCTAACCTAACCTAACCTAACCTAACCTAACCTAACCTAACCTAACCTAACCTAACCTAACCTAACCTAACCTAACCTAACCTAACCTAACCTAACCTAACCTAACCTAACCTAACCTAACCTAACCTAACCTAACCTAACCTAACCTAACCTAACCTAACCTAACCTAACCTAACCTAACCTAACCTAACCTAACCTAACCTAACCTAACCTAACCTAACCTAACCTAACCTAACCTAACCTAACCTAACCTAACCTAACCTAACCTAACCTAACCTAACCTAACCTAACCTAACCTAACCTAACCTAACCTAACCTAACCTAACCTAACCTAACCTAACCTAACCTAACCTAACCTAACCTAACCTAACCTAACCTAACCTAACCTAACCTAACCTAACCTAACCTAACCTAACCTAACCTAACCTAACCTAACCTAACCTAACCTAACCTAACCTAACCTAACCTAACCTAACCTAACCTAACCTAACCTAACCTAACCTAACCTAACCTAACCTAACCTAACCTAACCTAACCTAACCTAACCTAACCTAACCTAACCTAACCTAACCTAACCTAACCTAACCTAACCTAACCTAACCTAACCTAACCTAACCTAACCTAACCTAACCTAACCTAACCTAACCTAACCTAACCTAACCTAACCTAACCTAACCTAACCTAACCTAACCTAACCTAACCTAACCTAACCTAACCTAACCTAACCTAACCTAACCTAACCTAACCTAACCTAACCTAACCTAACCTAACCTAACCTAACCTAACCTAACCTAACCTAACCTAACCTAACCTAACCTAACCTAACCTAACCTAACCTAACCTAACCTAACCTAACCTAACCTAACCTAACCTAACCTAACCTAACCTAACCTAACCTAACCTAACCTAACCTAACCTAACCTAACCTAACCTAACCTAACCTAACCTAACCTAACCTAACCTAACCTAACCTAACCTAACCTAACCTAACCTAACCTAACCTAACCTAACCTAACCTAACCTAACCTAACCTAACCTAACCTAACCTAACCTAACCTAACCTAACCTAACCTAACCTAACCTAACCTAACCTAACCTAACCTAACCTAACCTAACCTAACCTAACCTAACCTAACCTAACCTAACCTAACCTAACCTAACCTAACCTAACCTAACCTAACCTAACCTAACCTAACCTAACCTAACCTAACCTAACCTAACCTAACCTAACCTAACCTAACCTAACCTAACCTAACCTAACCTAACCTAACCTAACCTAACCTAACCTAACCTAACCTAACCTAACCTAACCTAACCTAACCTAACCTAACCTAACCTAACCTAACCTAACCTAACCTAACCTAACCTAACCTAACCTAACCTAACCTAACCTAACCTAACCTAACCTAACCTAACCTAACCTAACCTAACCTAACCTAACCTAACCTAACCTAACCTAACCTAACCTAACCTAACCTAACCTAACCTAACCTAACCTAACCTAACCTAACCTAACCTAACCTAACCTAACCTAACCTAACCTAACCTAACCTAACCTAACCTAACCTAACCTAACCTAACCTAACCTAACCTAACCTAACCTAACCTAACCTAACCTAACCTAACCTAACCTAACCTAACCTAACCTAACCTAACCTAACCTAACCTAACCTAACCTAACCTAACCTAACCTAACCTAACCTAACCTAACCTAACCTAACCTAACCTAACCTAACCTAACCTAACCTAACCTAACCTAACCTAACCTAACCTAACCTAACCTAACCTAACCTAACCTAACCTAACCTAACCTAACCTAACCTAACCTAACCTAACCTAACCTAACCTAACCTAACCTAACCTAACCTAACCTAACCTAACCTAACCTAACCTAACCTAACCTAACCTAACCTAACCTAACCTAACCTAACCTAACCTAACCTAACCTAACCTAACCTAACCTAACCTAACCTAACCTAACCTAACCTAACCTAACCTAACCTAACCTAACCTAACCTAACCTAACCTAACCTAACCTAACCTAACCTAACCTAACCTAACCTAACCTAACCTAACCTAACCTAACCTAACCTAACCTAACCTAACCTAACCTAACCTAACCTAACCTAACCTAACCTAACCTAACCTAACCTAACCTAACCTAACCTAACCTAACCTAACCTAACCTAACCTAACCTAACCTAACCTAACCTAACCTAACCTAACCTAACCTAACCTAACCTAACCTAACCTAACCTAACCTAACCTAACCTAACCTAACCTAACCTAACCTAACCTAACCTAACCTAACCTAACCTAACCTAACCTAACCTAACCTAACCTAACCTAACCTAACCTAACCTAACCTAACCTAACCTAACCTAACCTAACCTAACCTAACCTAACCTAACCTAACCTAACCTAACCTAACCTAACCTAACCTAACCTAACCTAACCTAACCTAACCTAACCTAACCTAACCTAACCTAACCTAACCTAACCTAACCTAACCTAACCTAACCTAACCTAACCTAACCTAACCTAACCTAACCTAACCTAACCTAACCTAACCTAACCTAACCTAACCTAACCTAACCTAACCTAACCTAACCTAACCTAACCTAACCTAACCTAACCTAACCTAACCTAACCTAACCTAACCTAACCTAACCTAACCTAACCTAACCTAACCTAACCTAACCTAACCTAACCTAACCTAACCTAACCTAACCTAACCTAACCTAACCTAACCTAACCTAACCTAACCTAACCTAACCTAACCTAACCTAACCTAACCTAACCTAACCTAACCTAACCTAACCTAACCTAACCTAACCTAACCTAACCTAACCTAACCTAACCTAACCTAACCTAACCTAACCTAACCTAACCTAACCTAACCTAACCTAACCTAACCTAACCTAACCTAACCTAACCTAACCTAACCTAACCTAACCTAACCTAACCTAACCTAACCTAACCTAACCTAACCTAACCTAACCTAACCTAACCTAACCTAACCTAACCTAACCTAACCTAACCTAACCTAACCTAACCTAACCTAACCTAACCTAACCTAACCTAACCTAACCTAACCTAACCTAACCTAACCTAACCTAACCTAACCTAACCTAACCTAACCTAACCTAACCTAACCTAACCTAACCTAACCTAACCTAACCTAACCTAACCTAACCTAACCTAACCTAACCTAACCTAACCTAACCTAACCTAACCTAACCTAACCTAACCTAACCTAACCTAACCTAACCTAACCTAACCTAACCTAACCTAACCTAACCTAACCTAACCTAACCTAACCTAACCTAACCTAACCTAACCTAACCTAACCTAACCTAACCTAACCTAACCTAACCTAACCTAACCTAACCTAACCTAACCTAACCTAACCTAACCTAACCTAACCTAACCTAACCTAACCTAACCTAACCTAACCTAACCTAACCTAACCTAACCTAACCTAACCTAACCTAACCTAACCTAACCTAACCTAACCTAACCTAACCTAACCTAACCTAACCTAACCTAACCTAACCTAACCTAACCTAACCTAACCTAACCTAACCTAACCTAACCTAACCTAACCTAACCTAACCTAACCTAACCTAACCTAACCTAACCTAACCTAACCTAACCTAACCTAACCTAACCTAACCTAACCTAACCTAACCTAACCTAACCTAACCTAACCTAACCTAACCTAACCTAACCTAACCTAACCTAACCTAACCTAACCTAACCTAACCTAACCTAACCTAACCTAACCTAACCTAACCTAACCTAACCTAACCTAACCTAACCTAACCTAACCTAACCTAACCTAACCTAACCTAACCTAACCTAACCTAACCTAACCTAACCTAACCTAACCTAACCTAACCTAACCTAACCTAACCTAACCTAACCTAACCTAACCTAACCTAACCTAACCTAACCTAACCTAACCTAACCTAACCTAACCTAACCTAACCTAACCTAACCTAACCTAACCTAACCTAACCTAACCTAACCTAACCTAACCTAACCTAACCTAACCTAACCTAACCTAACCTAACCTAACCTAACCTAACCTAACCTAACCTAACCTAACCTAACCTAACCTAACCTAACCTAACCTAACCTAACCTAACCTAACCTAACCTAACCTAACCTAACCTAACCTAACCTAACCTAACCTAACCTAACCTAACCTAACCTAACCTAACCTAACCTAACCTAACCTAACCTAACCTAACCTAACCTAACCTAACCTAACCTAACCTAACCTAACCTAACCTAACCTAACCTAACCTAACCTAACCTAACCTAACCTAACCTAACCTAACCTAACCTAACCTAACCTAACCTAACCTAACCTAACCTAACCTAACCTAACCTAACCTAACCTAACCTAACCTAACCTAACCTAACCTAACCTAACCTAACCTAACCTAACCTAACCTAACCTAACCTAACCTAACCTAACCTAACCTAACCTAACCTAACCTAACCTAACCTAACCTAACCTAACCTAACCTAACCTAACCTAACCTAACCTAACCTAACCTAACCTAACCTAACCTAACCTAACCTAACCTAACCTAACCTAACCTAACCTAACCTAACCTAACCTAACCTAACCTAACCTAACCTAACCTAACCTAACCTAACCTAACCTAACCTAACCTAACCTAACCTAACCTAACCTAACCTAACCTAACCTAACCTAACCTAACCTAACCTAACCTAACCTAACCTAACCTAACCTAACCTAACCTAACCTAACCTAACCTAACCTAACCTAACCTAACCTAACCTAACCTAACCTAACCTAACCTAACCTAACCTAACCTAACCTAACCTAACCTAACCTAACCTAACCTAACCTAACCTAACCTAACCTAACCTAACCTAACCTAACCTAACCTAACCTAACCTAACCTAACCTAACCTAACCTAACCTAACCTAACCTAACCTAACCTAACCTAACCTAACCTAACCTAACCTAACCTAACCTAACCTAACCTAACCTAACCTAACCTAACCTAACCTAACCTAACCTAACCTAACCTAACCTAACCTAACCTAACCTAACCTAACCTAACCTAACCTAACCTAACCTAACCTAACCTAACCTAACCTAACCTAACCTAACCTAACCTAACCTAACCTAACCTAACCTAACCTAACCTAACCTAACCTAACCTAACCTAACCTAACCTAACCTAACCTAACCTAACCTAACCTAACCTAACCTAACCTAACCTAACCTAACCTAACCTAACCTAACCTAACCTAACCTAACCTAACCTAACCTAACCTAACCTAACCTAACCTAACCTAACCTAACCTAACCTAACCTAACCTAACCTAACCTAACCTAACCTAACCTAACCTAACCTAACCTAACCTAACCTAACCTAACCTAACCTAACCTAACCTAACCTAACCTAACCTAACCTAACCTAACCTAACCTAACCTAACCTAACCTAACCTAACCTAACCTAACCTAACCTAACCTAACCTAACCTAACCTAACCTAACCTAACCTAACCTAACCTAACCTAACCTAACCTAACCTAACCTAACCTAACCTAACCTAACCTAACCTAACCTAACCTAACCTAACCTAACCTAACCTAACCTAACCTAACCTAACCTAACCTAACCTAACCTAACCTAACCTAACCTAACCTAACCTAACCTAACCTAACCTAACCTAACCTAACCTAACCTAACCTAACCTAACCTAACCTAACCTAACCTAACCTAACCTAACCTAACCTAACCTAACCTAACCTAACCTAACCTAACCTAACCTAACCTAACCTAACCTAACCTAACCTAACCTAACCTAACCTAACCTAACCTAACCTAACCTAACCTAACCTAACCTAACCTAACCTAACCTAACCTAACCTAACCTAACCTAACCTAACCTAACCTAACCTAACCTAACCTAACCTAACCTAACCTAACCTAACCTAACCTAACCTAACCTAACCTAACCTAACCTAACCTAACCTAACCTAACCTAACCTAACCTAACCTAACCTAACCTAACCTAACCTAACCTAACCTAACCTAACCTAACCTAACCTAACCTAACCTAACCTAACCTAACCTAACCTAACCTAACCTAACCTAACCTAACCTAACCTAACCTAACCTAACCTAACCTAACCTAACCTAACCTAACCTAACCTAACCTAACCTAACCTAACCTAACCTAACCTAACCTAACCTAACCTAACCTAACCTAACCTAACCTAACCTAACCTAACCTAACCTAACCTAACCTAACCTAACCTAACCTAACCTAACCTAACCTAACCTAACCTAACCTAACCTAACCTAACCTAACCTAACCTAACCTAACCTAACCTAACCTAACCTAACCTAACCTAACCTAACCTAACCTAACCTAACCTAACCTAACCTAACCTAACCTAACCTAACCTAACCTAACCTAACCTAACCTAACCTAACCTAACCTAACCTAACCTAACCTAACCTAACCTAACCTAACCTAACCTAACCTAACCTAACCTAACCTAACCTAACCTAACCTAACCTAACCTAACCTAACCTAACCTAACCTAACCTAACCTAACCTAACCTAACCTAACCTAACCTAACCTAACCTAACCTAACCTAACCTAACCTAACCTAACCTAACCTAACCTAACCTAACCTAACCTAACCTAACCTAACCTAACCTAACCTAACCTAACCTAACCTAACCTAACCTAACCTAACCTAACCTAACCTAACCTAACCTAACCTAACCTAACCTAACCTAACCTAACCTAACCTAACCTAACCTAACCTAACCTAACCTAACCTAACCTAACCTAACCTAACCTAACCTAACCTAACCTAACCTAACCTAACCTAACCTAACCTAACCTAACCTAACCTAACCTAACCTAACCTAACCTAACCTAACCTAACCTAACCTAACCTAACCTAACCTAACCTAACCTAACCTAACCTAACCTAACCTAACCTAACCTAACCTAACCTAACCTAACCTAACCTAACCTAACCTAACCTAACCTAACCTAACCTAACCTAACCTAACCTAACCTAACCTAACCTAACCTAACCTAACCTAACCTAACCTAACCTAACCTAACCTAACCTAACCTAACCTAACCTAACCTAACCTAACCTAACCTAACCTAACCTAACCTAACCTAACCTAACCTAACCTAACCTAACCTAACCTAACCTAACCTAACCTAACCTAACCTAACCTAACCTAACCTAACCTAACCTAACCTAACCTAACCTAACCTAACCTAACCTAACCTAACCTAACCTAACCTAACCTAACCTAACCTAACCTAACCTAACCTAACCTAACCTAACCTAACCTAACCTAACCTAACCTAACCTAACCTAACCTAACCTAACCTAACCTAACCTAACCTAACCTAACCTAACCTAACCTAACCTAACCTAACCTAACCTAACCTAACCTAACCTAACCTAACCTAACCTAACCTAACCTAACCTAACCTAACCTAACCTAACCTAACCTAACCTAACCTAACCTAACCTAACCTAACCTAACCTAACCTAACCTAACCTAACCTAACCTAACCTAACCTAACCTAACCTAACCTAACCTAACCTAACCTAACCTAACCTAACCTAACCTAACCTAACCTAACCTAACCTAACCTAACCTAACCTAACCTAACCTAACCTAACCTAACCTAACCTAACCTAACCTAACCTAACCTAACCTAACCTAACCTAACCTAACCTAACCTAACCTAACCTAACCTAACCTAACCTAACCTAACCTAACCTAACCTAACCTAACCTAACCTAACCTAACCTAACCTAACCTAACCTAACCTAACCTAACCTAACCTAACCTAACCTAACCTAACCTAACCTAACCTAACCTAACCTAACCTAACCTAACCTAACCTAACCTAACCTAACCTAACCTAACCTAACCTAACCTAACCTAACCTAACCTAACCTAACCTAACCTAACCTAACCTAACCTAACCTAACCTAACCTAACCTAACCTAACCTAACCTAACCTAACCTAACCTAACCTAACCTAACCTAACCTAACCTAACCTAACCTAACCTAACCTAACCTAACCTAACCTAACCTAACCTAACCTAACCTAACCTAACCTAACCTAACCTAACCTAACCTAACCTAACCTAACCTAACCTAACCTAACCTAACCTAACCTAACCTAACCTAACCTAACCTAACCTAACCTAACCTAACCTAACCTAACCTAACCTAACCTAACCTAACCTAACCTAACCTAACCTAACCTAACCTAACCTAACCTAACCTAACCTAACCTAACCTAACCTAACCTAACCTAACCTAACCTAACCTAACCTAACCTAACCTAACCTAACCTAACCTAACCTAACCTAACCTAACCTAACCTAACCTAACCTAACCTAACCTAACCTAACCTAACCTAACCTAACCTAACCTAACCTAACCTAACCTAACCTAACCTAACCTAACCTAACCTAACCTAACCTAACCTAACCTAACCTAACCTAACCTAACCTAACCTAACCTAACCTAACCTAACCTAACCTAACCTAACCTAACCTAACCTAACCTAACCTAACCTAACCTAACCTAACCTAACCTAACCTAACCTAACCTAACCTAACCTAACCTAACCTAACCTAACCTAACCTAACCTAACCTAACCTAACCTAACCTAACCTAACCTAACCTAACCTAACCTAACCTAACCTAACCTAACCTAACCTAACCTAACCTAACCTAACCTAACCTAACCTAACCTAACCTAACCTAACCTAACCTAACCTAACCTAACCTAACCTAACCTAACCTAACCTAACCTAACCTAACCTAACCTAACCTAACCTAACCTAACCTAACCTAACCTAACCTAACCTAACCTAACCTAACCTAACCTAACCTAACCTAACCTAACCTAACCTAACCTAACCTAACCTAACCTAACCTAACCTAACCTAACCTAACCTAACCTAACCTAACCTAACCTAACCTAACCTAACCTAACCTAACCTAACCTAACCTAACCTAACCTAACCTAACCTAACCTAACCTAACCTAACCTAACCTAACCTAACCTAACCTAACCTAACCTAACCTAACCTAACCTAACCTAACCTAACCTAACCTAACCTAACCTAACCTAACCTAACCTAACCTAACCTAACCTAACCTAACCTAACCTAACCTAACCTAACCTAACCTAACCTAACCTAACCTAACCTAACCTAACCTAACCTAACCTAACCTAACCTAACCTAACCTAACCTAACCTAACCTAACCTAACCTAACCTAACCTAACCTAACCTAACCTAACCTAACCTAACCTAACCTAACCTAACCTAACCTAACCTAACCTAACCTAACCTAACCTAACCTAACCTAACCTAACCTAACCTAACCTAACCTAACCTAACCTAACCTAACCTAACCTAACCTAACCTAACCTAACCTAACCTAACCTAACCTAACCTAACCTAACCTAACCTAACCTAACCTAACCTAACCTAACCTAACCTAACCTAACCTAACCTAACCTAACCTAACCTAACCTAACCTAACCTAACCTAACCTAACCTAACCTAACCTAACCTAACCTAACCTAACCTAACCTAACCTAACCTAACCTAACCTAACCTAACCTAACCTAACCTAACCTAACCTAACCTAACCTAACCTAACCTAACCTAACCTAACCTAACCTAACCTAACCTAACCTAACCTAACCTAACCTAACCTAACCTAACCTAACCTAACCTAACCTAACCTAACCTAACCTAACCTAACCTAACCTAACCTAACCTAACCTAACCTAACCTAACCTAACCTAACCTAACCTAACCTAACCTAACCTAACCTAACCTAACCTAACCTAACCTAACCTAACCTAACCTAACCTAACCTAACCTAACCTAACCTAACCTAACCTAACCTAACCTAACCTAACCTAACCTAACCTAACCTAACCTAACCTAAC
>OX403589.1:21211228-21221228 GCA_948107665.1 Lomographa bimaculata | reverse complement strand
TCAGTGTTAATAGCAGCGTTGCACGTATTCTCGAAGATGCAGCTGCTATAATTGTCTGCATTACTGAAGGCAAAAGTGTTACAACTGCGAACAAGAAGAAGGTAATTGAATTTGCAAAGTCCATCATCGAGTCTTCGCGTGCTATTAGCGGCGTTTCTGTCCCAGAACGCCCAGCAGCTGTGGACATGAGTGCCACGACGGAGACGCTTCGTCAAACTATTAAAGACGAAATTTGCAAAGCATTGAAACATGTCCCAATTGCGCCTCCTGCTCCGCGGGCCTCTTATGCTGCCGCCATTAAATTGCCTCCAAAACCATCTGTGAGGCATATTAGCAGGCCCTCCATAATTATATCTTCTAAAAAGGGTGCTAGCTCCAAAGATGAAGTCTTGCAGGAGTGGCGGAACAGTATTTCATTTCGAAATACTAGCTACGCGCCATCTAAGGTGCAGCCCATAAGTAAAAACAAGATCCGCGTAGAGTTCGATAGTGTCCAGCAGCAAGAGGAAACTCTTCGCAGACTCAGTGAACCGAAAAGCCAGGTTTCAGCTGAGCCAGCTAAACAGTTGAGACCGATGGTTGAGCTAAAAGGGCTCTACACGGAAACGCCATCAAAAGACATTGTCGAAATGCTTAAAACACAAAACGAATCAATATGCTCCCTATCAAAGTCTGATGATGATATCGTGTTTAAATTTCAACGACGCAACAAAAATGAAAAACTGTACAATGCGGTCTTGATGGTCACGCCACCAATTTACAAAAAGATGCTGGAATTATCCAACATTAACGTAGATCACCAACGCGTTCAAGTCGCGGAGTTTGTTCCATTGTTGCAATGCTACAAGTGTTTGCAATTCGGTCATACTCAAAAGAGATGCGAGAGCGATAAGATGGCCTGTTCTCATTGCGGCGGCAATGACCATAAATTTTCTAATTGTCAACAAAAATCTAAAGTACCTCAGTCATGTTTCAACTGCACTGAACATAATAGGAAATATAGGACAAGTAAAGGCACGGATCATGGTGCCACTTCACACTTCTGCTCAATCTTTATCCAAATGAAAGACAAAATCATTTTGAGGACCGATTATGGATATTAACTCCCAAATTTTTAACAACCAAGTAACTCACAATTCGAATCTAAAAGCTATCCAATGTAACCTTGGCAGAAGTTTTAAAGCTCAACATGAATTCCTTAAATATTTCATTGATAACGAGTATACCATAGGGCTGATCTCAGAGCCATATGTCGGTAAATCAAACACCGTCCAAAACATTAGAGGTTATCACGTCTTCCAGTTTTCAGGAATGGAGAGAACCAAGGCATGTGTATTAATTAAAAATGGTCTGGGATCAGCCCTAGGTATGACGCAATACTCTAGTCCCAATCTTGCTGTCGTTCAGTTGACGACTCTTGGGCAGCGTCTGTATATATCTTCGGTGTACGTGGAGCCTGAGGCTGATGATGGTGGTACTTTACATAAAGTAGAACATCTCATTCAGCACAATAAGAACTCACTGCATATTATGGGCGGAGACTTCAACGGATGGCATCCTCTATGGGGCTCTTCTAGAGCTAACAGAAGAGGCAACGAGATTGCTCATCTTGTTCTGTCTAATGACCTTAACGTATGTAATGTAGGCTCGGTACCAACGTTCGAGACAATCACTCATGGTGCTCTTCGATCGTCTATAATAGATTTAACTATCATTTCCGAAAACATCATATCGAAAATCAACAACTGGCATGTCAACCTGGATGCCTGTCCTTCTTCAGAACATAATGCAATAGAATTCGAAATCACTTTGAAAAAGCACCAAATATCAAAAAACAAATCACAGTCTACCTATAGATACAACACCAATCAAAAAATTGATTGGGACATGTTTAGTGTAACACTTAAGTCGAACATGGAGCTACGAAATCTTGAAACAAACGTCGACATAATGAGTGTAACTCAATTAGAAGAATACATTGCGTCGTTAACAGAAGTTATTCAAAGCACGTGTGACCAAACTCTACCCCGCAAAGGAGATACGCGTTCTTACAATCCCTGGTGGAACGATGACCTTGAAACCCAAAAAAAGAATATTATTCGAATGCATCACACAATACACGACCTCAAACGTAGAGGTCGTCCTCTAGATAATATACTTCTCGAACGCAATAGACTAAAAGAAGAATATGCGAGTGCCATTAGCAGGGCCTCAACAGAGAATTTCAGAGAGTTCTGCAACAGACAAGGCAAAGAAGACGTCTGGTCTCTGACGAATCGTCTACTTAAAAGCGGTCCTCAACCACAACCACCAGCGACATTGCGCCTTGGCAATAACATACAAACAACTAGTAGCCAAGACACAGCCAATGCACTGTTACAGCGATTTTATCCTGACGATACGCCTGACTCTAATGCCTCACATTCAAATACCAGGCTAGTGTCCACTAAGATCCCTGACACGCCTGATGACCCTCCATTTACTCAGGAGGAAGTGATAGACTGTCTGAGCTCAATGAACTCTAACCGGGCTCCTGGTTTAGACCATCTGACTTCAGATATATGTCTCAAGTTTGCAGAAAGCTATCCTGAGTTACTAACTCGGATCCTAAACAAGTGCTTGGTGGAGTCATATTTCCCCACTTGTTGGAAAACCGCATTTGTTAAAACACTCCCCAAACCAGGAAAGGACAACTATTCGGATATAGCATCATACAGACCCATAGGTTTAATAAATGTTTTCGGGAAACTGTTAGAAAAACTAATTACAAAACGACTTACATACCATATGCACAAAACTGGTCACCACAGCTCCCTTCAGTTCGGTTTCAAGGAACAAACGTCTACGCTAGAAGCCCTAAAAACAGCAATAGATGTTATTAACACCGGTAAACAAAATAAAGACCTCGTCGTAGCAGTATCCTTAGATATCAAAGCAGCATTTGACAATGCATGGTGGCCTGCTCTATTGAGTAGGCTGCAGGCATTACAATGTCCAAAAAACTTATATAAAATAATTAATAGCTACCTACAAAACCGTTCTGTGCACCTTAACTTCGGCGATGCTACTGTTACCAAATATATGACTAGAGGCTGCATCCAGGGGTCTGTTTGCGGTCCGACGTTCTGGAATATAATTCTAGACGAACTGCTAGGATTGCAAATGCCTGAAGGGTGTCACGTACAAGCGTTTGCCGATGACGTCCTTTTAATTGCGAAAGCCAAAGATGTAACCGATCTCACAAATACCACTAACAGGGCTCTTAAGCTTATCACTGATTGGGGTTATAATGTAAAGCTGGAATTTGGTCCATCTAAAACACAGCTTGTCGCATTCACTCCACGTGCAAAACGCTGCGCAATTACAATGAGTGAGCAAAGCCTACCTTTCGTCGACAGCATCAAACTTTTAGGCGTGATTATAGACAAAAATCTCAAATTTATTAAACATGCAGAGTACACAATAAACAAGGCACGAAAAATTTACAATAAACTATCCAAATATGTAAGACCAACTTGGGGAATTAATAGTGACAATATTGAAATCATCTACAAGCACGTTATAGAGCCAATCGTTGCGTATGCATCGGGGATTTGGGGATCCGCAATCAAATACAAAACAGTTCGCGACAGACTGGAGTCTCTACAGAGAGGATTTGCCGTGAAGATAGTCCGCGGTTTCCGGACAGTGTCGGCGACAGCTGCTATTGCACTGGCAGGGCTAACACCTTTACACCTTAAAGTGCATGAACGCATGACGTCAGAAATCGTGAGACTTGTCGGACGCACGCAATATCTTCCTAATGATGTTGAGCTCGAACTAGCATCTAAGCCCTCTGAACTGCTGCATCCAGCGATCAGAACAACATATCAATTTGGAACAGCGACTCAGGAGTCGGAGATCGACCAATTTTGTTCACCGGAAACCGTCAAAATTTTCACCGATGGCAGTAAGTCTGATGACGAGCGGGTAGGTGCCGCAGTTGTCATAATTGCTCCTAATCGCACTAAAATAATTAAAAAATTTAAACTACACGATTCCTGCTCGGTTTTCCAGGCGGAGCTGTTCGCCCTGAATAAAGCATGCACCTGGATACTAGAAACAGATACACAAAACGCGGTAATTTGTTCTGACAGCAAATCTAGTCTGCTCGAAATTAGCAATCGGAACTCGATCAACTCTTTTGTTTCACAAATTCATTATAATCTTTACCGAGCCACAGGTTCAATCAAATTTGTATGGGTCAAGGCCCACTACGGTATTGCGGGTAATGAAGAAGCTGATCGAGAAGCAAAAGCGGCGGCCAACATGCATAAAACTCCGGATTATTGTCGATTCCCTCTATCATACACTAAACGCAAAATTAGGGAAGAAAATGACTCAGAAAGCGATTGCTTGTACCAGACAAGTCAAACTGGTGCCCACACGCGAGTGTGGTGCCCTGACTTAGCCAGCATACGTAAATTAAGACAAGCTGTGAAGCCAAATTTCTCATTAACACAAATACTGACTGGGCACGGGTATCATCGCGCATACCTTCATCGATTCAAAATCATCGACAGCGAGCTTTGTCCTTGCGACTTCTCCAGTGTGCAGACGATCGACCACCTTCTGAAACATTGCTGCCGCTATGCCACCAAGCGTCTCGACCACGAGTCGCTCTGCAGAAACTTGCATGTAGACCCATACAATTTGAATCAGCTATTAACAAAAGAGTCTTGCCTTAATTCATTTTTAGAGTACATCAAATACATTATTTTGACCTTAAAAGCTTTCAATGGGACTTAAAAACACTACAATAATACTGTAAATATACTATGATTTGTAAATAACAATGATATTAATTAATATATATATATATGAATATATATTTAAAGAAAGAAAAGGGGAAGAAAAGAAAAAAAAAAAAAAAAAAAAAAAAAAAAAAAAAAAAAAAAAAAAAAAAAAAAAAAAAAAAAAAAAAAAAACAATTGACACACGTTTCATCTTACCATTGTAACTATAATATATATAATTCGCCTCATTAAAAACGATTACATAAGGAAAAAAAAATAAATAAAGAAACATAACAACAATAATAAGGAAATTGATCTTCTTTCAACCTAGATTAAAGCGATTTTCATGACTTATCGAGTTAAACCCCAAACTAATAATATTCAACAATAGTAACTACTCACACCAAAAAGCTAAGAACTAATCAAATTTCAAAGAATTCAGTAATAGAGCCTGTATAACATAGCAGGGCTATTTCTGTTATTAACAAAAGGGGTAAAACTCTGGGGAAAAAAAAAAAAAAAAAAAAAAAAAACCTAACCTAACCTAACCTAACCTAACCTAACCTAACCTAACCTAACCTAACCTAACCTAACCTAACCTAACCTAACCTAACCTAACCTAACCTAACCTAACCTAACCTAACCTAACCTAACCTAACCTAACCTAACCTAACCTAACCTAACCTAACCTAACCTAACCTAACCTAACCTAACCTAACCTAACCTAACCTAACCTAACCTAACCTAACCTAACCTAACCTAACCTAACCTAACCTAACCTAACCTAACCTAACCTAACCTAACCTAACCTAACCTAACCTAACCTAACCTAACCTAACCTAACCTAACCTAACCTAACCTAACCTAACCTAACCTAACCTAACCTAACCTAACCTAACCTAACCTAACCTAACCTAACCTAACCTAACCAAATTTCTTAGAAAACACCCAAAAAACTTCCCAAATTTGCATTTTTTAACTTCAAAAATTTATTAAAATTTCAGTTTTAGTCTCAGGACAATTTCAATTGCACAGCGAGGGTCGCTGCGCGGGCGCGCGTCGATCGCCACCCCGAAAACGCCCAAATTCGAAATTTGCCCACCCGTCCCACCCAGTACCGGTGACAGTAAAAATTTGAAGAATACAGTAGGACGGGGTGTAGAAACTTAAAAAATAACATTTTATGTCTGACACCTTACAGCTAGGTTTTTAGCTTAGGTACAACTTTTACAACTTATACAAACTTAGAATTAATTTATTCATGTGTACATTGACTTAAAATTATTAGATTAGAAAATATCGAATAAGTGACTAGTATAATATTATTATACATATATTTCTATTATTTTATTTTAAATCTCTTTTGACTTTTACAACTTATACAATCTTACGTTTTAAATATTTTATTATAATTGTGTATTTTGACCGAAAACCAAAATGGTGTTCGGAATGCGTACCCCAGCAAAGGCGGCTAGGACGTATGCCAGCACTAGTGGCACTAAACCCCAGACATCCCCTGCCCGATCCGACGATACCTTTACGGTGGGAGCTTCTTCAACGTCTGAAACTAGAGGGAGCTCCAACGTAAGACGCAGTATCGGTGAATGGGAAGCCGGAAAGTCGGAAGCGCAAGTTCAAGTCAAAGACCTGACACCCCCACAGAAACTGTCAACGAACATGGAGCCCCAAAAACCTAAGTCTAGAAAGCTCCTACCGGAGAGCAGACAAAAGGAGACAATGGCAAACTCTCCTTCCAAGTACCTGGATAGACTAACAGAGGCGAGAGCCTGTGTACTGAAGGCAAAGCTGAACCTTGAAAAATCGAGAAATACTAAAACAGAGATAAAGACGGATGTTATGCAAGCAGTAGACAGGCTCTACCAACTGGTAAAAGAGTCGGAAAGTATTAAAAGACAGGGAAGAACACACGACAAAAAGACAGATGAGATACCAAACGAAGAACGACGCAATGGAAAGTTGGAAGAATGCGACCTGCTAGTAAAAAAGATGGAAGAACACGCCAGCCTCATAGAGCAAAACAATGCCAAAATGGAAAAGCTTAGAGAGACTCTAGAAAAAAGCCAAGAGTCCCAGGAGAGACTCACCTATGCCAGTGTAGCGGCCAGCCACTCTAGCAGGCAGCCTAGTGGGCAAGCAGCGCTGCATTCGGTGGTGGTCTCTTCGAAGGACGAAAACGAAACAGGCGAAGAAGTACTCAACCGCATAAGAAATGCGGTAAACGCTAAAGAAGGTGGGATAAAAGTCGACAGTGTGCGCAAGGCAAAAGATAGGAAGGTAATCGTGGGCTGTAGGACAGAGAAGGAAAGGGAAAGGATAAAAGAAAGACTACAGAAGGTAGAATCGCACCTCAGAGTAGAGGAGGTCAAAAATAAAGACCCTCTTCTGATTCTTAGGGACGTTTTGCAATATAACAAAGACGAGGACGTCTTAAACGGCCTAAGAAATCAGAATGCAGGGATATTCAGAGACCTCAGCAAAGAAGATGACCGAGCGGAGGTGCGATATAGGAGGAAAACCAGAAACCCGCAGACGTGCCACATCGTACTGATGGTTTCCCCCAAGCTGTGGAAACGAATGACCGAAGCAGGCGAGGCCCACATCGACCTGCAAAGGGTAAAAGTGGCCGATCAATCCCCACTGGTGCAGTGTTCGCAGTGCCTAGGCTATGGCCATGGCAAGCGATTCTGCAAGGAGACAGTGGTAAAATGCAGCCACTGCGGAGGCGCCCACATGAAAACGGACTGCACGGACTGGCTGGCAGGCATGGCACCCTCATGCTGCAATTGCAAAAATGCCAAACTGGATGCACACGACCACAACGCATTCAGCCAGGAGTGTGCAGTACGAAGAAAGTGGGACGCACTGGCTCGAGCCACTGTCTCATATTGCTAAGGGCTACTCAGGCGACACCACAGCAGCAAATAGAGGCGCCCAAACCGAAACAGCACCGTATCTTGCGATACAAGCCAACCTCCAGAGAAAAAACCTAGCGACCAATGAGCTAATGATAGAGGCTAGCAAAAGAAAAGCAGCCTTTGCGCTGCTCCAGGAGCCTTATGTCGGAGGGACAAGAAGGATGAAGGATTACAAAGGTTCGCGAATCTTCCAATGCGCTAGCCAAGGAGAAGGGATTGTAAAGGCGGCAGTAGCCGTCTTCGACAACGATATGGATGTAATACAATGCCCAGAATTCACCACAAACAACATCGTTGTGGTGAAGATCCGGACTAGCGCTTGGGAGATCACTGTAGTATCCTTCTACTTCGAGCCAGACCAGCCAATACAGCCATACCTGGAGCAGCTCAAAAAAATAGAAGCAAAATTTGGACCTAGGCGGATCATCTTTGGAGGTGACACAAATGCAAAAAGCAGCTGGTGGGGCAGCCTCAAAGTGGACCACAGGGGAGACGACATGGCAGGAACCCTCGAAGAAATGAGCATGCAGGTACTCAACAACGGAGACACTCCCACTTTCGACACCATAAGGGGAGGGAAAACATACGCCAGCTATGTCGATATAACGGCCTGCACCGCGGATATGTTGGATTTGGTAGAGGACTGGGAGGTTAGAGACGACATCACAGGATCGGACCACAACGGCATCATTTTCAAAATTAGGCTAAAAAAGGCAAAAGGAGTCGACATTAGACGAACCACAAGGCTCTACAACACTAAAAAGGCTAATTGGAGCCAGTTTCGTGAGAAACTGGTCCAATTAAAAATAGATAATAATGTAAACACAGCTGAAATTGAAAAAACTGAAACAATTGTAGAGTTAGAACAAATAGTTGAAAAATATATAGAAGTAATTAAGCAAGCATGCACAGAAATTTTACCCAAAAAGAAAGTAAAAGAAGTACTTACCATGCCGTGGTGGTCCGAAGAACTCGCTCACCTAAAGAAGAAAGTCGTCACCGCAAAACGTAGAATCCGATGTGCAGCGCCGGTCCGTCGAGTAAAAGTCGTAGAAGAGTACCTGCAAGCAAAAGAGGAATATGAAATTAAAGCTGTTACGGCACAAACCGAGAGCTGGAAAAGCTTTTGTGAAAGGCAGGATCGGGAGGGGATGTGGGAGGGGATCCATCGAGTGATAGGGAGGACGACAAAAAGGCAGGAGGATCTGCCACTGGTAGAGGGAGGGAGGACCTTAAGTCCTAAGGAATCAGCAGAAATGCTGGCAAAAACGTTTTACCCGGAGGACAAGAAGGAAGAGGACAATGGGGATCACCAGCATATAAGGAGGAAAGCCGACCAAGTAAACGGTTGGGAGCATGATGACAATCATGACCCACCGTTTACCCCTGAAGAGGTTAAGATTGCGGTGAATGGTTTTAACCCCAAAAAAGCCCCAGGTCCTGATGGTCTAACGGCGGACATATGCCAGCAGGCAATAAACCAAGATCCGGAATTCTACACATCACTGGCTAACAGATGCCTGGAAGTAGGGCACTTCCCGAAAATTTGGAAGGAGGCGACCGTAATAGTACTTCGGAAACCCGGGAAGGAAAAGTATACGGAAGCCAAGTCCTATAGACCAGTAGGGTTGTTGCCAGTGATGGGTAAAATTCTCGAAAAACTGGTTATGAACAGGCTAAAATGGTACATTCTCCCAAAAATAAGCAGCCGCCAATATGGATTTATGCCACAGAGGAGCACGGAGGATGCCCTCTATGTCCTGACGCAGCATATTCGCACTAAGTTAGCACAAAAGAAACTCATTACACTCGTTTCATTGGACATAGAGGGTGCCTTTGATAGCGCCTGGTGGCCAGCAATCCGAGTCCGATTGGCGGAGGAAAAGTGTCCTCCAAACATCAGAAGGCTGATAGATAGTTACCTAAGCGATAGGAAAGTCAGAGTTAGATACGCCGGGGAAGAAATCGAAAGGCCAACAACTAAGGGATGCGTCCAAGGATCCATTGGAGGCCCAATCTTGTGGAACTTGCTCCTAGACCCACTGCTGCAGGGTCTTGTAAAAAGAGGAGATTATTGCCAGGCATTTGCTGATGACGTCGTTATAGTATTTGATGGAGACACAGCATTAGAAGTTGAGACACAAGCGAATGCCGCTCTCGCATTTGTGCAGGCGTGGGGTGTTAAAAATAAGCTCAGGTTTGCCCCTCACAAAACCAAGGCTATGGTAGTGACGAGGAAGCTTAAATTTGACACACCGCGCCTGAGCATGGGCGGGGTCGGCATCGCCA